>CM041293.1:171565099-171602599 GCA_023052935.1 Piezodorus guildinii | reverse complement strand
GTTTCCGTGTTTGATTAACTCACTTTATACACATGCAATCGTGCTCTTCAAAGTTCAAATTCTTAGGAGTCTGAAATATTTTTTTTCAAACAGATTCGTTCTTCGGAAAAATACAAGCTGCCCCACTGTAACACTCTACTCATCCCTATTAAAAAATTAAAATAAATTATTTTTAAAATATGTTTTACCCAAATTACAGGTAAATAGTTTTATTGTACACTTATTTTTAAATTCTTAACCATCAAATTTCTCAATTTAAAATTTATTATGAATTCATAAATATGTAGGTAATATTATAAAATAAAGTATAATATATAATAAAATGTACTGGTAATTAGTATTCATAAATTATTTCTATTGGACCTGGTTAGGAGATTATCTTTTTAAACTAACATATTTGGTTGAAAAATAAATTCTGAGCATTTTTCAACATTTCAATTTAATTCTCTATGTGTTTATAACATCATTTTAATTTGGTCAATAATGATTATATATTCTCAAAAAGTATTAGGTAAGGTGCTTTATGCATTAAATCTTAGTGATATTTTGCTAGTTCAAAATGGAAGAGAAAATAATTCATTTTCATCATTTAATAATTTTTTATTTCCGAAATATAAAATCCGATGCACAGACGGTTTTAAAAAATCCGCAGTGTATGGTGATAATGTCTCAGGAGAAATCACCGCCCGTATGTGGTTTACTCAAAGCGCTCGGGTCGTCTGTTCCGTTTTTGGGAGGACAGATTAAAAAAAAAAATTGCTGAAAGATAGCAACATGTAATAGATTAAAATGGGTCATACATACTTTATTAAAAATATCTACAAGAATCTGAAGTTTCTATTGAAATCACCTGTAAAAAAATCTGGTGCGGGCAACACACGACTTTCACTTACCTGCGTTTTTATAATCCATTAAAGAATTTTCAAATACAGTTAGAGATAAAAATGAGTGAAACTATTAGAATAGAATAGAATAGAATAGAATAGAAATTGATTTTTATTCTGGGACTGTGTCCCTTGAGAATAACATATTTGTACAGTTTACAATAAACAGTATGTCTGGCCAACAGACAAAATGAACATAATTAACTAATGTTTACAATTATGGGTAAATATATACGTAAAATATAAAAATAAAATGAATAAAAATTAAAATAAAAAAATATCTTCAGAAAATAGTTGTTTGGACAAAATGAAAAATAAATGAGTTTGAATGGATAATAAAAAGAAGAAAAATAAAAGTTTACATTATTTTGTTACTTGGTATTTTAAGAATAACATAAGCTTTGAAATAATAAAGTAACTTAAACTGGACAAGAAATAGTGAAAAATAAACCAATTAAACATAAATAAAAATAATATACTACAATAACTAATTAAATAACTAATTAAATTGAATTTATATAACAACACGTGTTTTCTTAAAAAAATCTATTATATATTATTATCTACAATAATCAGTTAGTTTTATCGGCTTTTCAACACAAACTTGTGTAAAAGATAATATTTTTTCTAAAATCTTTAGCTTTCCAACGGTATATTATACCTCTGTATTACTGTTACTGTTCTTATTTTCAAAAACAAAAAAATATGTTTGTATTTTTCTCCTTTAGTTGTTCATCAAATTCGCTCAACTTGCATATTTAGCTGTTGATAATCAATGCTAAAAAGATAATATAGTGATTTTTATAGAATATACAAAATTTAAAGGTACTTTAGAGGAAGAAAATTTAAAATATCGGCATTTAAGCCCTGTCATACTATTTCAATCAGAATGAAACCTACTTGATATTGAAGCCCATGAAATTTTACATCGATATAGAGAGTTTATTTAAAATCGTTAAAGCCGTTTTTGAGAAAATCGTAAAAAGGTGAAAAATGTATGGTATAAAGTAGATCTTCCATTCAGCTGATTTTGATAAAAAAAGATTCTGTAACATCTCGGGCGTATAGTTGTCTTAAATATGAAATTTCAGGTTCGTACGACTTATCGTTTTGGCGCTAGGCTTACCACACACTTTTTTCGAGACTTGGTCTTTTGGACACATTTCCGTTACATACTTAGAAACTTAATACCGATATTCGTGAGTTGCCATAATATATTAAGCATGTTTAGCTCATTTGGTGTTGATAAGTACTTTAAATCTTCCATCTTAAAAAAAACACCTCCAAAACCCGGAAAAAAACCTACAACTATGAAAAGTCTCTCCACTCCAACACAAAGAAAATTAAACAAAACTTTCCTTGGAACAGCGACAACCCAAATAAGCAATTTCGGGGATTCAAGCATAGACTGAATGCCACCTATCGTAGATGAAAAATGTTACTCTAGAATCTGTGTAGGCTTGGCCCTAGTATTTTAGATGACAACAAAGAGGCATTATAACTGAACGTTTAAGGAAGTTGCTCGTTTAGCTACAGATTAAGATGTATCTCGTAGGCCGGTGACGTCATCGCTCCCATACATCACCCTGTTAAGGCTTTTGTCTGAAGGGGTCTGATGGCTGGATATACTTGAGGTCAAAATATATTTCTTATTTTATTACTTTTGGGTTGTATTGATCTGATTGGTTTAGTATCTCCATCATTATGTGTCATCATTCGGATATTCATGTTTCGTATACAGGTCCCCACGAAATCATTGAATTGTTATAGGTTTAAAAAAAAAAAAAAAAAATTATATATATATATATATATATATATATATATATATATATATATATATATATATATATATATATATATATTAAGCGGCTAAAAAACATTTTATTATTACGTCATGAACGAACTTTTTTTTTTGATTAGCCACAGTAGCATAAAGTGACGTTAAATGAATAAATGAAACGAAATTATTTAAAAAAAAAAATGATTGAGCACTTTTTACCAATTATGTTTTATTCCGTAAACGATTTCATAAATATAACGTCTACGTTACGGAGTATTTGCTCCTTTTTCAAGACTTTTAATTTATTTTTTTTTACTTAACATTTTAATCACATCTGTAGAAAAATTACAAAATCTGCAAATGTGCTAGAATTTGAGGAAACAACACCTGGTGAGGCATGTGGGAGACAGGAACAAGTGGTGCATCCTCCTGACATCAGTCAGAACTATATTTTCAGGTCAGGAGGTCCCTCATCCAACTCCTTTTCAGCGTACGCCGAGTTATGGATGGTATGTCGTTGTAGCCATGTTTTGCACAAGTTTGTTTATGTGTCCATTTAGTTTGTCGTGAAATCGTTTGTAAGTCGATCGAATGTGGTTTGTTGTAGTTGGAATACGTAAGTCAGTATGAAGTGTATCGTTTGATAACATATAGTGGTGAGTTCGTTGCCAGCCTTAAAAATTGTGATTGAAAGTTTTTTTTTTTTTCGTATGTGTGTCTTTTTAGTAGTCCGTATATTTGCAAGCTTCGTATGTCCATATTGGTTTTAATAAATAAGTGTATACATTAAGTTTCTGTCAGATGGGTAATTTAGAATGTCTATGAAGTATCGAATACAACAGTCTCAAAACTGTGGAACTAGTGGATTAGAGTGGTAATGGGGTTTTTCAATGGAACGATTTATATCTGGTTCGGGCTGAATAAGTAACATATGGATATTAAGATCTTTTTGGATGAGTTTATTCTTGACAAAATAAGGAGCAATGAGGATTTTACGAAAGATTTTGGATTGTAAGGATTGGATATGAGAGGAATTCAATGGTTTAATAGAGCCCCAAAGCTAGGTCTAGATAGGTAGAGTCTAGATAGGTCTTATGATAGTCATGTACATGAGCTTTTTATAGTTAAGAGAAGGTTTGACCGTTTGAGCTAGTAAGTGTTGAAGCAGCCGAAACGGCGAGTCCTTAAATATAGAAAATACATAGAATCGATTTTTATATAAGTTTGAAAAATTTACGCACGATTAAAAAAAAAAAAATCTCATTTATGTTGCAAGAGTTGTTACACAATAGTTGAAAGATGTAGTTTAATATTTATAGTCGATACTCTTGCATGAGACATTTATAAGTAGGGATAACCTGTGGTGTAGTGGTTATATAGCAGTCTGCTTATGTTCAGGGTTACGGGTTCTAACCCGGCATACGGCTCTTGGTTTTAAAAGCTATAAAAAAATCTTTGGTTATACCGTCCTTTGGTATGGATCGTAAGTAAAATGGTGTTCCCGAGCCTGTGCGATGTCTGGTATTGTTAAAGATACTGCCCTAATTAAACAGGAATAGGAGGCAAAACTTTATGAAATTAGCTGTCGCCTTTCATTTGCTTTTTGAACTTGAAAATTATACAACCTCTTAAACACATCAGATCCTAATTCAAATGATAAATTAATTGCCTATAAATTTACATAATGTGATTTAAAAAAAAAAAATTAAATAACTGACAGGATACGTGGTACGATTAGTTACCATATTGATTTAATATACATGTAATTATTTTGAAATAATAAACCATTGTGTTATAATTTGAAGTTACTTTCACTTGGATATGTATAAATAGCAAGGGAAAGTATAGTGATCGTGAAAGGTTTCGAATATATTTTAGGGTCCCTGAGTAAAAATGACAAAGTTCATCAGGTTTGTGCGTCTGTGTTTGTAGTAAATCTAGCTCAAAAACCTAAATACGTTCGTAACTGACATTACAAATTTAAGATAGGGATATTGCTTTGATATTGCAGCAACGTTTTCAACAAAATCGGCTGATCATTATCACCGCTTCATTTTACTCTTTTTTTTTTTTTTTTTTTTTTTTATTATATTTTTTTTTATTGTGGCGACAACCACCAGGGTCATGTTCGCCTTTGCACCGTTAGACACAGGTTAGATGATTGTAGGAGTAGAGGGAGAGTAGTATAGTATAGTAATATATATAGTATAGTATAGTATATATAATATAGAATAGTAGTATATATATAGTTATAGTAGTATATATATATATATATATATATATTATATATATATATATATTATAGTATTATAGTATATATAATATAGTATAGTATAGTATATATAATATAGTGTAGTATAGTTTAGTAGTATAGTAATATTAAGACATCTTTTTTAAATAGCACATTTTTTACGATTTTCTCAAAAACGGTCCTAAGATTTGGATCAAACTTGCTATTTTGATGTAAAATTAAACCGGCCTACTGTTCTCCGGGTCCTGGGTTCGAATCCTGGCTGATGCAGGATATTATTTATTCTGTTAATTCAGCCGTAGGCGACCCTAGGGTATGGAGACCCTCCTGGCGCTGGTCTAGGCTCTATAAAGTTGGTACCCAAAAATTGGGAAAAACCTGGCGGCTGAGTGTATTCTCGATCCCCTATCACCTCCTTGCACCCCACTGTTGGACTAGAAAAAGTTCCAATATCTATATGTTCTGAGTCCAAAACCCTTCATGGGTTGTAGACCTACATTTTTTTAAATTTTATTCTGATTGAAGTATCGTGACACGGCTTAAAAGCCAAATTTTAAAAATTTCTATCACTGAAGTATCACGGTTTCTCGACAAAAACTTGGTAACTATGAAAAATGAGGTAACCAATTGAAGGAGAAAACAGCAAAAATATTTTTGCAGTTCAACTATTTTTTCCATCCGCCATCGAAGAATGGTGTCAGAACTGGAGAATTAAAATAAATCCTAATAAATCCCATGAAATAACTTCACTCTACGTCGTAAACTATGACTTCCTGCCCCACCGTATCCTTTAACAATATCTTACTTAATCCTGTTGAACAGATCCGGTACTTAAAACTATACCTCGACAAACGCCTCACATGGAACCCTCATACTAGACTGAAACGACAGGGAACTGCTCGTAGATACCGTTTACTACATTACTTACTCGACAAACGCTCAAAACTATCTATTTACTACAAAAAACTCATTTATTTAACCATTATAAGGCCTATTTGGACCTACGGCATTGAGTTATGGGGGCCCACTAAACTATCAAATTCCTCTCGCATCTAATCTCTGCAATCCAAGATCCTTCGAAAAATCCTTAATGCTCCATACTTTGTGACCAATAAAATTATCCATAAAGATCTAAATATCCCATTGGTTGAAGACTTAGCCCGATACAGATATACATCCTTCCATTCTAAACTTCCTGCCTACTCAAACCCGCTTATCCGTGACCTCTCCTCGACATATATTCCTGACAACCCAACGATGCGACTAAAAAGAAGATGGCCAAGAGACCTCTTACCATAAATTGGACATTGGAGCTCTACCAATGGGTAGTTTCTTCACTGGACAATCATGTGTCTTAATCCCTAATCAATCCAATTTACTTGTTGTATTGAATCAATACAGTTGTAAATTTCTTTAAATAAATAAATACAAAATAAAAAAAAAATCTCTTTTCCCGCTATTAAGGATAATATTGATGTATAATATACTGTTGGAAAGCTAAAGATATTATTTAAAAAATATATATATTATTCGATGTAAGTGGATATAATTAGTTGACCGTTGAGAATTCCTAAAAGGAATTAGTCCGGGTGGCGGTCAGTGAATGGAACAATTGAGTAGTTTCAACAATTTATTTTTTGCCAACGTTTTTCTTTTTTCTCATAATATTTTCAACTTGTTATGTTTACTGTCTTAATATATTTACCATAATTATTGAAACGTTGGTTGGGCGGTAGTCATTTTAAATACATATACTTTATACATTATTATTCTTACTATTGTATTATGTAGGTTTTTACTTTAACAATCTTGTTAAAACATATTATAGTACCATTATGATATTATTACTATTATATGTCTAATCATATTACTTGTGTTTATGTTAGTATTACAATTTTACTCATTGTTGTCAGATCCCGTCTAAAAATGCGGTACGTATTTTCCATTTTAACCAAAACTTTCGTACGTACTTTCCTATCTACCTACCTACATACCATTCTACCAAATTGTACCTAGTTTCCCTTCGTGTCCACAATACGTATCTCCACTCTACTCCATTTTCAATTTTTCTTATTTCATGTATTTTTTATATCTTTGTACATTATCTGCTATGTATAGCCCTTTCATTATTATACCTTTGTAATTGTAATTTAATTAATTTATTTCTTTACACATCTAGTTCCTTTTGTGTTAAAATATTGACATTCTCTAGCGCAATAGTTTTTAAAATAGTATATTTAATCTTATTTTAAATGTAACTCTTTTGTATCTTTTTAGCCCTGATGATGACCCACAATGGGGGTCGAAACGTTGGGAAACAATAAATTGTTGAAACTACTCAATTGTTTCATTCACTAACCGCCACTCGGACTAATTCCTTTTATTGGGTTGTGACACATGAAATGTCCGTTTTCAAGATAAAGGATTTTTATTAAAGATGCGATATGAAAACAAGATAATTTTATTCGAAGTATTTACCTTCTTTTTCTACACATTTTTCCCAACGTGACACCAACATTTTTATCCCCGAACTGAAAAACTCTTGAGCTTTGAAGTGAAACAAAATCTGAAAACGCACTTTTCACTTTCATTTTAAAAAAGTTTTCATTTGACGAAGTTGTCTAAATTCCTGAACAGGTGGTAATCTGTTGGCGACAAGCCGGGAGAATATGGTGGGTGCGGAAGAACTTCGTAGCCCAGTTCTTTCAATTTTTGCACGGTATTTTTTGAAACATGGGGTACGGACGGAGGTCTTCCTCCGGGCAAGTTTTCCAAGTCGGTATCCCCAGCTGAAAACTTAGCAAACCAACAGCGAATGGTCCGTTCATTAACACTCCCTTCCCCAATATTTCTAGCGGCCTCAGCTGCTGAATGGCCGAGTTTAAATTCGTACAAAAATATTACTCGAAAATCGCGTGTTTCCATGTTCATATTTGGAGGTATACTAAAAAGTGGGTAATTGATTGGGAAGATAATGTTTATAATACAAAGGTAGAGGATTAGTAACTATTTACGTTGTATATGTAAACATTCGGAAGAAATCAACAAAGACCTGCAAAATCCTTTATGCATTTCCGAAACTATAAAAACGGACATTTCATGTGAAACAATGCTATAGTAATTCTCAACGGTCAACTAATTATATCCACTTACTTCGAATAATATATATGTTTATGATTATGTAGATACTTCATTATTCCTTCGGACTATGAATGTAATAATGTTGTTGTGACTGATGATCTGTGAAGAGTTGCCTCCGCCATAGCCTGGATCTGTTTGCTCGTCCTTAAAATAGTACAAGCCAAATAAGAAGACAGCTGATCATGTTATTAATATTTATAAGGCATTCATAAGCTGTGCCGATGGGATCTCAACGCTAATGCAGTCCTCATCTCTAGTTCCTACTTCTTGAAATTGTTAAACACATTCCATTTATTACTTCCACTTACCTATATATGAAATATATTGAAAGGGAAAGTATTGCCAACATGAAAATTTGTGGTTTCGAGTTTTATTAGGAAATATATGTTTTAGCGTCCTCTGAGTCCAAATTACCTAAGTCCCACAAAATATTCTGTGCGAGGTTATATGATAAATAACAGTGCAAAAAGTCGTACGAAACAGAAATTTCACAATAAAGACAACTACAGTTAACCCTCGTTTTAACGAACTCCAAGGGACCAAAAAATTCTCTGTTCGTTATAAAAGAATTCGTTATATCCGAAAAATGTCCGAAAAATTATATGTCTTGGTATAAATTCAGGTGGTTAGAAAGAAATATTTTCAATACAGCATTCACTTTCAGGCACATGTTTATTTAGAAACTACAAAAGCAGTTAAAGCTATGCACTATGTAAATATGTACAACTATCTTATTTCAAATTTTACATAATACTTTAAGATTATCATAAACCATCATTCAAAATACAAAACTTAAAAAGGAACTTACAGTATCAAAATCACAGCAATTCATATAAAGTTGAAATGATATATATATATATATATATATATATATATATATATATATATATATATATATATATATATATTTTTTTTTTTTGCACATCCCGATGAAGACGCAACGGAGGCATCGATTTTATCTTTATTAGCGATAATCGTTGATAGAGGAGATTTTGATATCCCGTATTTTTCCGTAATTTTCGATTTCGACTCGTTTTTTTTATCCACTTCTTGGACAATCGCTAACCTTGTATTTATATCAATGGATTTTCTCTTGACCTCGTAGGAAACTCGAATTAAAGGAAGTAATAAAAACAGAAAAACTAGCTGAAACACTAGAAACCAGAAGCTGCCACAGACTGTGAATCACAGAATTGAACTGAATAAAGGGAAGAGGTAAGGATTTGGACGGAAAGGCGCCGCTCTTTACTGGGAATTAAGACGTTTCTTATTTTTTTCTTCTTTATTTTTCGTAATAACCGAACAAATTCAATTCTGAGGTCCAGAAAATGTTGTTCGTTAATTCGTTATAAGAGAATATTTCGTTATAAACGAGGAGAAAGCATAATTTTCTATTCATTTTTCAAGGGACCGCAACGATAGTTCGTTATAAACGGGTGTTCGTTAAAAAGAGGGTTTACTGTATATGCCTGAGATGTTAAAGCTTTCCATTTTGCACCTTTTTACAATTTCCTCATAAATGGCTCTAAAGGTTTTGTTAAATTCGCTATATCAGTGAAAAATTTGCTAGGCTCTAATATATCATGCAGGCTTCATTCTGATTGAAATAGTCTGACAGTTCCTAAACGCCGATACTTTAATTTTCTACCTCTAAAGTACCTTTTATTTTATTGATTCGGAAAAAAATTTAACATTACATGTTACCAGTGAGAAAAAATCTAGACTCGACTTACAATTACCTCCGTTTTTAAAATCGATTAAAAAATTTTCAAATACAGTTAGAGATAAAAATGAGTGAAACCATTAAATAATTAATTAAATTGAATTTCAATAGAAACATGTGTTTTATTAAAAAATGTATTATATTATTATCTAAAATAATCAGATAGTTTTTATCGGCTTTTCATCGCTTTTTATTAACTTTTACAATCTTGTATATAAGATAATATTTTTTTTAAAATCTTTAGCTTCCCTACGGTATATTACACGTGTATATTACTGTTCTTATGTTCTAAAACCAAAAACATATTAAAAAAATGTTTTTTCAGTTTTATCCTTTTAACAATAAAAAACCACAATCATAATAAGATAACATAATTTTGTTCTTTAAAGAATAATTTCCAACATGCATTAATAAATGGTATATAAAATACAAAATTATATAATTGAAAACAACAAAAATAAATCGTTTGATAAAATCGAATCCTATAATTGTATACAGAGGTTATTAATGAGTTTGTCACCGACAGAAAAGCAATTATGTTCCTTGTCTTAAAATAAATTTAGACTGTCAATATACAATAATAAAAAAAATTTTTTTTATTAACTATACACATTTATTTATTAGGATTATTTATTGAGTGTACGTCATATTATTATATTTAAATAGCCTTAATTCTTAAAACTAATTATTACAACAATAATGATTTTTTAATGAGTTTAGTTGAGCATTGAGAAATTAAATGAGGAAGATGGTTGGAGGTGCGGTCATTAGAGAGAAACATTAAAACTTAGTGCTATTTTAATTGTGTGCCGACGTTTCGGCCTACATTGTGGACCTTCTTGAGACGATGTCTGAAGAAGTCAACACCGCCAAAGACTAAAAAAGTCAAGAAGTAGATACCCTCTCCAGAGTCACCCTGATGAAGGCCCACAATGTAGGCCGTAACGTCGGCATACAATTAAAATAGCACTTTGTTTTAATGTGTGTTTCCCTCTAATGACTACACCCCTAACCATCTTCCTCATCTATGATTTTTTAAGTTTTTCTTAAATTTTGCAATTTTTTTTTACACAGTTTTAGATATATTTTTTTTTATTAACTGAATCTTTACTTTTACTTTACTTCTTATAAAAAATATAATAAGAGAAAGTATAGCGATAATAAAAATTTTCGAATTTGAGTCCAAAATACGTGAATATGAAAGAATAGGAATATTTTAAAAAATCTACTATATTATTATCTAAAATAATCAGTTAGTTTTATCTTCTTTTCTTCCCTCTATTAGGGTATATACTTCAGTGGTTGTTGTTAATGCTAATATCTATTGTTATATTATTTAATATATAATAAATGTTCCCTGTGAAAAAAAGATTATACACATAATATTATGTTTTTAAAAAACTTCATAACATGAAAAGAAAAGTGAGAATCCTGTGTTGGCTGCACCGATTATTCAGGTTTCATTGATTAATGCCATGTGGGTTTATGTTGATAGAAATGTGGATTTTGATTTTGAAGCATGATATGAGATACAGATAATAGGATAAGATGAAATCGGATTTTGCAGAGATTGGGTACTGATATATCAGGGATGTTGATGACGGGAAATATGGTGATAACTGCTTTATGCGGCTCAATATCTGTAGTCAAGTCTTCATCTACCTCATGTCCTATTTAACGTGATTATTACAATCACTTCTCTGCCTAATAGATCTAAAACGCATATTTTAATATTTTACGTACTATTAATATTTATTTTATCGACAGATATTGGAAAGTAAAATAACTTTTCGTAGTGTTTTCCTAATTTCAATTTAATCGTATCTTTGTTTATAAAATCATGTTTTTTTGGTCAATAATGTTTTTATATTCTAAATTTTTGATTATAAATGTTTTTAGATTCTAATATATTTTTGGTTCAGCAAAAAAGACTCACATACAAAAACTGCAATCATTTCAATCCAAAATTTTAAGACTGATAACGACAGCTCCTTGGAACGTAAACAACAGAACCCTACATACGGACTTAAACAACCAACAGTTGACCAACATATACGAACACTCTATACTCGTTTTCACAGTAAATTTGACGGACACCACTATTGACTAATTAACGACATGTCAATAGTTGAAATGCCAGTCAGAAGAAGGCTAAAGAGAGGCTGGATGAGGGACCTCCTCGGATAAAATAAAGCCATGGAAGGGGTGCTGCTGGGCATTTTCCTTCTTCATGCCTACCATGCCTGACCTCAATTTGTACAGCACATTTGCTGATTGTCAGATACATTCTGACAGGCGTGAATATAGATATAAAGAGAAAAAAAATATTCTAAAAAAGGATTAGTTAAGATGCTTTTATGTCTCAGTTTCAACCGAGATTCCTTATCTTTAAATAGTATTTTGCTTGCTCAAAATGGTAGAGAAAAAAAAAAATTCATTTTCGTCATTTAATGATTTTTTATTTACGAAAAGAAAAATGCGGTTTAAGAAATTTGCATGGAGATGAGGCCTTAGGAGAAATTTGTTTCCTTGAAAATTATTATTATAATTAATTAATAATTATTTTTTACTTCCTTTTTCTACACATTTTTTCCCAACGTGACACCGACTTTTTTATTCCCGAACTGAAAAACTCTGAGCTTTGAAGTGAAACAAAATCTGAAAACGCACTTTTCACTTGATCATCATTTTCAAAAATTTTTCCCTTGACGAAGTTGTCTAAATTCCTGAACAGGTTGTAATCTTTTGGAGACAAGTCGAGAGAATGTGGTGGGTGCGGAAGAACTTCGTAGCCCAGTTCTTTCAATTTTTGCACGGTATGTTTTGAAACATGGGGTCTTGCCGCCGCTCAGTGAGATCATGAGGTACCCATGTATCGAGCTTTTTTACTTTCCCAATACACTTTAAATGTCTGGAAACGGTAGATACACTTGCATTTAGTTGTGCTGAGAGACCTTTAACTGTTTGGTTGGGGTTTCCTTCTACTGTATGTTTGAGGACATCGTTGTCTATAACGGACGGAGGTCTTCCTCGGGGCAAGTTTTCCAAGTCGGTATCCCCAGCTGAAAACTTAGCAAACCAACAACGAATGGTCCGTTCATCCGAGTTTAAACTCGTACAAAAATATTCGAAAACCGCGTGTTTCCATATTTATATTTGGAGGTATACTAAAAAGTGGGTAATTGATTGGGCAGCTAATGTTTATAATACAAAGGTAGAGGATTAGTAACTTTTTACTTTAAATATATAAACATTCTGAAGAAAACAACAGAGACCTGCAGAATCCTTTATGTATTTCAGAAAGTATAAAAACGGACATTTCATGGGAAACAACCCAATATTATAGAAATTTTGTCCTTGAAAATGATGTCTTCAAAATCTTTCTATCGCATCCTTGAATGATTGATAATTGATTTTTTTTGTCAATATTATCTTATCTCAGAATAATTTTGAAATGGCCATTTGAGAAACTTGATTCCAAAATGTCTCCGACGGTTCTGATGATTTCGTAAACAGCGATAAGATTCGCAATACAGCAAATGTTTCTCAATTTTTTGTTTTCTGCAACTAAATATTTACTGATTTTTATCTGAGATGTTTCTATTAGCAAATTTGTGTCAGCTGATAAACTTATGAAATATTTAAGTAAAATTAGATTGGTAAATAGATTGAGTATGTATTCAATGACTAGATTTTTTATAAATATACCTTTAAGTAATATTTATACTCATTTACAACTGTACTGAATAAATATAACTAGTGCACTAAATGTTAAGTACAAAAATATGGCTTGAAAATTAAAAAATTCTCTTTTTAATTTCTAATTAGAACAACACCAACTGAGACTAAATCATTGCGCATCACAGGCAAGTCACTTGTTTTCAGAAAATAAGTTGTTAAAAATAAGTTTATTTTACTTTTTCCCATCATTAAATGTTGTAGGAATTAACAAGCATAAGGATTTATTTATTAAATATTTTATAACCTTCAACATTCCCAATTAAAGGACTCTTATCGGTTAATTTCATTTGATAACTCTTCATTAAGAATTTTCTTAAATTTGATAATTTCACATACCTTTACACCTGATGCAAGAAATGTGGGCTCAAGAAAACACCATGTCTAAACTGTTACAATCTTGCATTTAGTGCGTTCGAAGCCCCAAACTGTTGTGATCTCGCAATAAACCCGTTGGATCTTGCGACAGTGTCGCCCCTCCACATACGAAGCGTAGCAGCTAAGACAGTCCCGCCTCTTGGGAAAAAAGGTAGATATTCGCTTCGGCGTAAACGTGTTTAGATCTTTAAGGAGAACCTCTCATAGTAAAGGCTAGGGACGGTTTAACCAAGGTTTGAATTCTTGAAGTGACCTTTTGGCATAGAAGGCTGTTATGCTAGCCACTATGCCACAGATGACCTTGACAATTTCTTTTCAATTTATATGCATTTTTATATATTACTAAATAGGTGGTAAATCAATGTATAATTATTGTAAACTAGTATGACCTCATAGATACAAACTTATAAAATAATTTAATTATATTTAAAACGTCATAAATATAATAGTAATTGTTTATTGTTATTGCTTTGTTGTTTTGAGCCTGGCGAAGAAATAGTAGAATCAGTGAGTGAGATTTGTTTTACTTATATTGTTAGTGTTTTATAATTTGTAAAATTGAACAGGTCGGCTCCGGACTTTACTGTTTAAAATTAATGTTTTTTTTTATAAATTGTAAGATTGTTGTGTTTTCGTTTTAATATACTAAAAAATAGTTATCTATTTATCTATTCAAATAGGTAGTAAATGTAAAGGATTCAGTTCAACCTGCAAACATGTAATTAACTCTTTTGAGCGGGATCACTTGTAGCTGCGTGGCTAGCATAACAGCCTCCTATGCCAAAGGTCATGGGTTCAAACCCGCAGATGGTCCTATAATTTTTAATGGGAGTAAAAAATCCTTTGTTATGCCGTTCTTCGGAGGGGACGTTCAAAAATGGTCTCAGCCTGTGCAATGTCAGGTACTCATTAAAGATCCCTATCCTAATAAAATCTGGATAGGCAAAATTTAGGATTCCCACTGAAGCATCGTCCGATTACCCATAGTAGCATAAAGTGACGTTAATAAATAAAAACCCGTTTGAGCAGGATAATTAACGACACTACGATACATTTTAGTAGAATTATCTTAAGTCCGTAACATCGCACATCCTCGGTATTGGTTACTCTCTTTAAAAAAACCTACGACCGCCTGCTGGAGAGTCCATGGCTGTGTTGCCAGTGCGCTAGTCTACCACGCCAAAGGTTGTGAGTTCGAATCCCAGTCTCTGGAGCACTTTTTCAAACATGTAATTAAATGGGGATTAACTCACAACCTCTCCCGGGTAGGTGAGGCTCGTACGCCGACTGGTGGTAACTGACGAAAATAGGAAGCGATGACCCTACCCTATGAAGTGTCTGCGGAAATCGCGGTATGAAATCATCGGAACCCATATCGCGCTGCCAAGGGTCTCCAAGGTATGTCGCACCATACCATACATGGGTTTTAGACCATGGCTTCGGGAATAAGAGGCTTTTATGCTAGCTATTAAATTGGTTAGTACGGAAAGTTCGTAGAGAAATTTGGACAAAAATTGAAATTTATGAACAGCTTAAAATTTATTTATTTAATTTACAAAATAGTTACCACCGTTAGCGATTACCCTTTCCCAACGGCTTAGAATGTCCATCATTCATTTTTTCAAAAAATCACTGTCCTTACTCCTGAAGAACAATAAAAGGTCCGTTTTTACATCATCTTCTGAAGAGTAGGATACTACAGGTGGCACATTTAAATTTTGTTAGCTTCTGTTTTTTCTAGTATTATAGTTAAGAATGCCAATTAATAATTAGTTTAGTAATTTTTAATTAGAAGCTATAGCTTTGGAATTAAAAGTTACTTTAACTCTAAAATGATTCGTGAATGCTTTAGTCCTTTGAGTTGAAGAATCAACCATCAACAAAGGATATTCTGTGTATTGAGGACGTTGAACTCAATTCCACCTCAATAGGCCACCGCATGGAATCGCAGTTCTTTCAACTTCTCCAGCCTCGAAATCCGTTTATGTAGGATTTAGAAACACACAAGAGAAAGGTCCCTCTCTCTCTCTCTCTCTTATAATCTTTCTTAAATTTTCTGAAGGAATTAGTCCGGGTGGCGGTCATTAAATGAAACAACTGAATAGTTTCAACTATTTTATCGTTTGCCAACGTTTCGACCCCCATTGTGGGTCATCATCAGGGCGTCTGGTAGGCGAACTAGGTACAATTTGGTAATATGGAATATTATTCATCATATTCCATATAACCAACTTGTACCTAGTTTCCACTCGCCTACCAGACGCCCTGATGATGACCCACAATGGGGGTCGAAACGTTGGCAAACAATAAAATAGTTGAAACTATTCAGTTGTTTCATTTAATGACCGCCACCCGGACTAATTCCTTCAGTAATTCTCAACGGTCAACTATTTATATCCACAATTTCTTAAATTTTGTTTGTTTATTTATTTAACGTCACTTTATGCTACTATGGCTAATCGGACGATAGTACAGTGGGAGTCCTAAATTTTGCCTATCCAGGTTTAATTAGGATAGGGATCTTTAACGAGTACCTGACATCGCACTTTGCCTCTGAAATAAAGTATTTCACAATAAATGATCTTGTGCTGAACTTCTCTTGCAGGTTTGGAACTCACTTCGTATAAATGTTTCTTTTTTACTTTCGCTTACCTATATATGAAATATATAGTAAGATAAAGTATTGCGATCGAGAATAATTTTCGAATTCCAGTTTTCAATGGAAATACATGTTTTAGGGGCCAATAACCAAGTCCCGCAAAAAGGTCTGTATCTGTATGTCCGGGTGTTTTTGGTAAGTCGAGCACAAATGTGAAAATTCGTACGAAACTGGAATTTCGACAATTATACGCCCGAGATGTTACAGCAACTTTTTCATTAAAATCGGCTAACCAGAAGAGCCACTTTATACCTTCCATTTTTCACATTTTTACGATTTTCTCAAAAACGGCCCTAACGATTTTAATTAAACTCGCTATATTGATGTAAAATTATATGCGCTTTAATATCATGTATGTTCCATCCTGATTTAAATAGTCTGACAGGGCTTTTTTTAAATACAGATATTTTAAAAAATTTTCTTCTAAAGTACCTTAATTTTTGTAGATTTTATAAAATTGACCATATCATTTGATTAGCATTGCTAAAAAACAGATAAATATACAAGTTGAACTAATTTGATGAACAACTAAAGCATAAAAGAGCAAAACTATTTTTTTTAAAATGTAATTTTCGTTTTTTTTAATTATAAGAACAGTAATATAGACATATGATATACCGTTGGAAAGAGAACGATTTTAGCAAAAATATTATCTGATACACAGAGTTGTAAAAGGTAATATAAATTGACGAATAGGGAATAAACCTATTACTGATTAACAATTTAATATAGTGTTAATATTTAACCTAAATCATATGTGCTCACGCCATATGTTACGGCCTGATAAGGTTTTTATAGTTTTTCAATCGAAAAATGATAAGTTCATAATTTTTATGATATTTATAATAAGATCATTTTTTTTTGTTTAAATCTTTATTTTTTAATTTCTTCTTAAAATAGTTATTTTAAATATAATTAAAAGTATTTAAACGAGAGCAGTAGAAGAGAAAGACAGAAGACGATCGTACTTCAATTGTTTTTTGACTGCCTCGTGCCAGAAGTCTTAAGCTAGCGTCTGAGCGGTGAAGATGTGCCGTATATAGACCCAAGATTCCTCTCAACGTTCGAACGTTTGGAAACGAATTTCTTCATCTTTCCATCGTTCCCCTTGGAACTTGGAAGAGCCGCCCTGCGGTCATTTTCAACACCCAAGAGAACTTCGTCCAAGCCGCCCTGCGGTAATTTTCTTCAATACTCAAGACGACTTCGTTCAAGCCGCCCTGCGGTCGTTTTCTTCAACACTCAACTGGACATCTTTACGTGAATATAACCTATCTTTATCCATTAATGGAACATTTAATTTCTTAATTCTTATTCAAGAAACTGTTTAATTTGATAACTATTTTTTTTTTACATCTTTGAGCATTAATTAAGTTAAGTTTGTTTCTTCTATTTTCTACAATATTTTAATTAGGTTTATTTTGTTTCCTACATTTTCTTACAGCTGTTTAATTATAATTAGGTTAATTTTTCTTATATAAATTTATTAGGTTAATTTGTTTCTTATCATCCTTATATGTATTTCATTGTATTAAATGTATTGTGATTCGTCGTTTGCTTTCATTATTTTAATTTATTTTAAATCTATACAGTCCACTTATTTATTTCAATAGAACCACCCTCAATTTTGAGTTGTCACTTGGAAGTATATTCTTTCACGGATAGCCCAGCGTATACAATATGTCTCTAACGAAAATGAATACACGTTATATATTTTAATTAAGTTTATTTTAAAACAAAAATTTTTCAAATTTAAGTACATTTAATAGTTTTTAAATTGATATTAACAGTCGAGGTAAGTGAAAGTCGTGTGTTGCCCGCACCAGATTTTTCTTTTTGTACTAGTATTAAATTTATTGAGATCGCGATGACTTAGTGTGCTAAGGCAATGCAACCTTAACGATCTCAAAGTCACACGTCATAGGTTCGAATGCTGACTAGGCAAGTAGACTTTTATTTCGTGAAGATTTATCTCGACCTACACACACTGGTTAGATAAGGATAGTTACCTCTTGGATAACGCCTTCTGTATGCCATTATTGGATAAGAAAAGAATGAAAGATTTTTTTGGTCTGAGAAGTTAAATCTTACACCCAATAACAATAAATTTTACTATTTTGCTTCAAAGGAAAGATAGAACATATGAATCGTGCCTTGAATACCGATTGCTCTTTCGTTCTGCTCCGAATTGACATTTTCATGACAGGCACGTTGAAAAATGTCAAGGAACTTGAAGCGTCGATTTGGTCGGAATAAATAAGTTTTACAGAGAAAATAATATATAGAATTTTTATATCCGAAATTTTAGCAATACCAGAAAAAAATCTGGTGCGGGCAACACACGACTTTCACTTACCTCCGTTTTTAAAATCGATTAGAGAATTTTCAAATATGAGTTAAACCATTAAATAATTAGTTAAATGAAATTTCTATAGAAACATGTGTTTTATTAAAAAACTATTATATTTTTATCTAAAATATTCAGTTAGTTTTATCGGCTTTTCATCACTCTCTTTTAACTTTTAAAAGCTTGTGTATGGGATAATATTTTTTCTAAAATCTTTAGCTTTCAAACGGTATACCATACCTTTATATTACTGTACTTATGTTCAAAAACGAAAAATTGCATTAAAAAAATATTTTTTCTGTTTTCTCCTTTAGTTGGGTATCGGATTCATTCAATTTATATATTTACCTGTTTTCTATCAGTTGTAACAAGATAATATAGTTATTTCTATAGAATCAATAAAATTAAAGGTACTTTGGAGAAAGAAAATTTAAAATATCGGCATTTAAGCCCTGTCAGACCATTTTAATCCGAATAAATCCTAAATGATATTAAAGCCCATTAAAATTTACATCGATATAGCGAGTTTAATCAAAATCGTCTGAACCGTTTTTGAGAAAATCGAAAAAAGGTGCAAAATACATGTTATAAAGTGGCTCTTCTGGTAAGCTCATTTTGATGAAAAATGTTTGGTAACGTCTCGGGCGTATATTTGTCTGAAATATGAAATTTCAGTTTCATAGGACTTACCGTTTCCGCCCGGGAGTTACCACACACACACACACATACCCACAGACCTTTTTCCGGGACTTCGTTATTTGGACTCAGGGGACCCTAAAATGTGTGTTTCCGTTGAAAAATTGAATTAGAAAATTTTCACGATCGCAATACTTTCCCTTACTATATATAGTAAGTGAAAGTAATATATATCATTACTTTTTACTATATTTAAATTTATAACTATGTGTATATAATTATGTGATTTGAATGATAATTATCAAAATAAATATTTATAGTTGACTGGTAGAAGTTCCTAAATAATGTGGCGTTTTTTATATTACAAAGTCTAGTCGGACTACAAGGTGGAATATAAAAAAAGATGAAGCAAATAATTATTTCGTTGTCGCTTAACCATATTGTATGCCCAGAAGTATACTTCAACGATTTACCGATCCTACTTCTGAAGAAGTACCATAGTTAGACAAAAGACTGACATGGAGGACCCTCGTTGGACTTGAGAGAAAAAAAAAAAAAAGAGGTGAACTGACGTTTTGAACTTTTATCCAGGCTACTTGACAAACGATCAAAATTGTTCTTGAACAACAAATTTACTATTTACAAAGTACAAAATCTTATCGACATGGGATAGAGGTATAGGGCATTTTCAAAAACTTCAACATTCAAAGAATTCAGCCATTTCAGTCTAAAATTAAATGAACCCATCAGCACAAACACTTAAATCCACCACCAATATTTACAACTAGCCCCGAAGGCTTTTGAGACGGTGGCCTAGAGATTTGATGATTTAAGTTACATTTCTAAATTGAACTTATTTGCTTCTTGAAAATAGTTTTTCATGCAGTTGGCAAATAACGAATTATTGTCAAAACATTTAAATGATTGTAAATAATTATTTTAAAAAATCAGTAAGATTGTCCGGGTGGCAATATGTTCCCATTTAATAACGAAAAACAATATAACCCCCAAGTTACCCCAAGGATTTGTTTCATCAATCCTTCAAGTCTTTAAATATTACAAAGAATTTTTGCGTTTTGTGTGCAGACACAACATTCCGAATCAGAAGTTTTACAATCTATAATTTGAAGAGTTTCCTAAATGATATAAAATAAATCTATTTGCGGGTTTTAGCAACTCCAAGCCATAATTAGATTTTTTGTATTATTTTTCCCGTATTCTGGGACTTCAAACGTAAAATATGTGGAAGTTTTAGATTTTTAGCAAATAAATTTGATGTTTGACCACAGTGCGCTCGCCAATCGTGTCAAAAAATTAATTAGTTTTTATAATTTTTTCTTATATTTTTTGTCATATTTATTTCCATAATCTGGGAGTAGTTTTACTAACAGATTTTTGATAAGAATAACACGTTTGATCTACGAACTGGGAAGAGTCTTAAAATATTAAAAAATGTCTAATGACATCAAATTATTTTTTTTAGATTACCTTTTTTGTTGAAAAGTAATATAAGCTAAATATTTTGTATTCTATTATTTATTTTGACACTGATTCAACTATCGCTTCCCAAACTCTTCAATCACACATCAGAGAACTTGAAGTATGGTGACAGAATTAGAGAATAAAAATAAATACTAATAAATCCCAACAAATAACCTTTATGGACTTCGTCGTAAACCTATGACATCCTGCCCTACAGTATTCTTCAATAACACTCCTCTTGTCCCGGTTGAACAGATCCGATATCAAGGACTGCACCATGACAAACGTATTGCTAGGAACCCTCATACAAACTGAAACGACAAGAAACTGCTCGACGCTTTCAGCTACTTCAACACTTACTAGACAAACGTTCTAATCATCCACTTGACCACAAAAGGCTCATCTACATGACTATAATAATGCCGATATGGACTTACGGAGTAGAGCTGTGGGGCTCTACTAAACCATCAAATTCTTCCCGTATCCAATCCCTACAGTCCAAAATCCTTCGTGAAATCCTCAGAGCTTCCTACTTTGTAACAAATAAACTGATCCATTAAGACCTTAATGTTCCATATATTGCTGATTTGCCCCGTACCTGATATCCTTCTTTTCATGACTAACACCATTCCCGCTTTGATCCACTAGTTTCCACTCTTCCTTCTTCTTCGATTTCTGATAATCCTCCGAGGCGTCTGAAAAGAAGAAGGCCCCGAGACCTAGTTTATAATATTTTTAAAGTGATTCCAATGTGAAACTTCTCTGCAAGTATATCATGATTTTTTATATTTTACTCACATTCACTCGATGTATTCCTTAATAGTAATACTTAAATATTTTTTTAATATACTGAAAATATATAAAGGAATCAGCTTCGATATCTTCTGCGTCTAATATTTTGTTGTTACATTTCTGTTTCCAAAAGTCTCAAAATAGACAAAAAAATATGGCAACAACACATTTTAGAATTACAAATTGAGGAATGGTATTTACGCTCGTGACTCTCCTTTGAAACAATAGACAGTTCTGAATAAATTAACCGACGATTAATCTCCTGGTTTATAATTAACTTGTCTCTTGTGTGGAAATACTCTCTAATGATCGTGATTAGGTTTGGCTCTTTGAAAATTATAACTAGTTGTGTAGAGTAACAATTTGTGTGGTTTTCGTTAGTTTCGGACATCTCAAAATTTTTAATTCTATTATTTTCATATTTAATATATAGTTAAAAAAACGTTGCAAATTATTACACAATGGTTTGTTATTTCCTAAAAAGAATATCAGGGTATAACTGTTTCTATAGTTGTTAATAGGAAATTAAGTAATATGAAAAGTAATAATTCAAAGGATAACATCATAACACTAGCACTGATTTCAAAACGCAATATCTAAGCTAGTTGTTAACCAAATTCAATGATTTTTTTCATTTTGTCGAAATTTAATTCTCTATTTAATAGCACTAGAAGCAAAATTTGTTATTTAATTTTTCATTAATTTGGGAGAAACGGATTTTTTTTTATTCGCTATTCGAATTTTATGCATCTCTTAAGGTAAGCTCTCAAATTTTGAGCGGGGGTAATTTTTTTTTTTTGTCGATTACAAAGGTTGATTATTGAAAATAGTAAATCAGAAGCATTTATAAGGACTGCGTTACTATTTTCTTTTCCTTTCTTTCGATTTTTATTTAAATAATTCACATTGAATTCCTGATTCCAGAACACCTTACATTTTATCTTTACCATCAATAATATTTATCAGGGAATCACATCTCTTATAAGTTGTGGCTTAATGATATAAGATGATATTACATTTTTTTTTTTCTCATCATTGTCGTCATTTTTCTTTTGTTCTAATATTTGTTCGTTAATTATCAGGCCGATTTGCAAAAGAAATTCTTGGATATTTTTTTAAAACACTTTATTTATTCCAGTATCGCGACGTTTCAGCCTCTAGGGCCATTTTCAAGCTTCTGTAAATCAATTAAAATCTTATTGCATTTATATATTTTTCCAACAATTCAATTACAACAACATATAATAAATTATTTTTAATAATTTTGTCACCTACCATGCATATCCATCTCAGTTATCTTTTAATTTTACCGCTTTTCACCAGCGTCGTCATAATTTTTTTAAAAATGTCATTTTTCAAAAAAATCTGTATTCAAAAATATCATATTATTTTTCATCATCCATTGAAAAAGTGGATCTATTTATTCAAAAAAGAAAATAAACATTTTTTCCAACTTACTTAACAGTTTTCAGCCGCCTTTTAGGTGTTCTCGTGCGCGACTGAACTTGGGGTGGGGATGCCAAAGGATTTATATATTTACTCTCTCGATAGTACTTGCATAAAAGGTGTTTAGGTTGTCAACGTCTGTTTGGTGGTTAACTGATTTTTCTAAATTTTTTGTTATGTAAATTGATTCTATGATTCTACGTTTATTTATGTTTTCTTCCTTGTGTAGGACGGAGATATTATCAAAATCAAAACTATGTTTATGTTTATCGCAGTGTTGTGACAAACCTGTAGCCAATTTTGATTTTGTGCATTTCGAGTTACAGTTTTGTTTATGTTGCTGTACTCTCTTATGGAGCCACTGCGATGTTTGTCCATAATATGATTTATTTGCACAATTTTTACAATCTATTTTATATATGAAATTTGTCATCTTTTGTATTGGTATTTCGTCCTTAGTTTTAGTATAAAGTTTTTCAATTTTATTTACAGTTTTTTTTTCCGAATTTAATTTCGGTTATATCATATTTTTTAAATGTTTTTTCTACTATATTAGTTAGATTTTTTATATACGTTACTGAATAATATTTTTTAGGATATGTATTGTGAATTGTGTTGCATTCTTTATTATTTTCTGGCTTATTTATTTTGGTATCTTTTTCTTTTGGTTTTATTTTGTTATCTATTTTAAAATAATTCGTAATCAGATTTAGTTCATTTGTTTTAATATTATTATTTTTTACATCTATTATACCATCTTGAATTTTTTTATTATTATCCTGTAAATTTTTAATGTCATTATTTTGTCCATTGGTACTATTGTCTTCATTCATTTTATTTTTGTACCATAATTTTTTTTTTGACCATTTTCATGGGATACCAATTTTGTTTTAGTATGTCAAATATTATTGATTTTACCTTTTTCATGTGGTTGTTATCAGTTAGTATCTTTGCTCTATTGATCATATTATTTGCTGTATTAATTTTTTGTCCCGTACTATGATTGCTATGCCAATTTAATAGTCTGTTGCTCGTTATCGATTTTTTGCACCATAATGTACTTAAAATGCCAATGTTGTCTCTATTTATCTCTATATCTAAAAATCGGATTTTATTATTAAGTTCTACTTCTTTTGTAAATTTTATTTTTTCAGATATTGAATTTAAATTTGTTAACAGGCTATCTATTTCATTTTTATTTACTATGGCAAGAATATTATCAACATATTTCACGAGCAATTTTGGCGTTGTATTTATGTTATTTAATGCATTTTTTAATAGTTGATTTAAATAAATTCCACTCAGATTAATTGAAAGGCATCCACCCATTGGTAGGCCGTTAGTCATTCTATAAAATTTATTGTTAAAAGTGAAATATCCATTTTCACATATTAATTTTATCCCTTCTATAAATATTGCCTTATTTTTTATAGATGTATATGGTTCAATATCGTTCCAGTTTTTATCCAGTATTTTGTATACTTCATTTAACGGAATTTTAGTAAAAAGAGATTCAACATCATAGCTCACTAAACATTCGTTAGCTTCTATCTTGCCTAAGTTTAATATTTTTTCTTTAACTTCAATTGCGTTTTTTACGTCGTAGTTATTATTGTTATTTAAATTGTTTAGTGCTGGATTTAAGAATTTTGCCAGTTTTTCCGTGATTCCATTAATATTGTTTACTATCGGTCTGAGAGGCTCCGTTGGCTTATGCAATTTACTTAAACCATGTATTCGTGGAATTGTGTAATGTCTTTTTACGATCTTATCTTTATATTTTTTATCAATATATTTATACTTTATTAGTTTTTCCACATACGTAATTAGTTTGTCTTCAATTTCTTTTGAGGGGTCTTTCCTTAGAGCTCGGTAAATTTTTCGTTCATCTAATAGGTCATTTATCTTTTTAGTGTATTCGGTTTTAGTAATTATAACAGTTTTTTTGGTTTTATCAGATTTTATTATGTGTAGATCCGGGTTATTTTTGAAAAAGGTTCTAGTTTCTCTAATATCTTTGTTGATTCTATTGTGTAAGAGGTTAGATGTATTCGTTTCTTTATTGTTTTTATCTAAGAATTGGTTGATCTCATTATTTACTTTATTTCGTAGTACATTTTTGTGGTTATCGGAAGTATTTATTAAAAAAAACTGTAAATAAAATTGAAAAACTTTATACTAAAACTAAGGACGAAATACCAATACAAAAGATGACAAATGTCATATATAAAATAGATTGTAAAAATTGTGCAAATAAATCATATTATGGACAAACGTCGCAGTGGCTCCATAAGAGAGTACAGCAACATAAACAAAACTGTAACTCGAAATGCACAAAATCAAAATTGGCTACAGGTTTGTCACAACACTGCGATAAACATAAACATAGTTTTGATTTTGATAATATCTCCGTCCTACACAAGGAAGAAAACATAAATAAACGTAGAATCATAGAATCAATTTACATAACAAAAAATTTAGAAAAATCAGTTAACCACCAAACAGACGTTGACAACCTAAACACCTTTTATGCAAGTACTATCGAGAGAGTAAATATATAAATCCTTTGGCATCCCCACCCCAAGTTCAGTCGCGCACGAGAACACCTAAAAGGCGGCTGAAAACTGTTAAGTAAGTTGGAAAAAATGTTTATTTTCTTTTTTGAATAAATAGATCCACTTTTTCAATGGATGATGAAAAATAATATGATATTTTTGAATACAGGTTTTTTTGAAAAATGACATTTTTAAAAAAATTATGACGACGCTGGTGAAAAGCGGTAAAATTAAAAGATAACTGAGATGGATATGCATGGTAGGTGACAAAATTATTAAAAATAATTTATTATATGTTGTTGTAATTGAATTGTTGGAAAAATATATAAATGCAATAAGATTTTAATTGATTTACAGAAGCTTGAAAATGGCCCTAGAGGCTGAAACGTCGCGATACTGGAATAAATAAAATGTTTTAAAAAAATATCCAAGAATTTCTTTTGCAAATCGGCCTGATAATTAACGAACAGATGATATTACATTTTTTTTTGTTTGTTTTTTTGCTCTTTGTTCTTCGCGTTGTCTTGATCTCGAAAATCTTTTCGATTTTTCTCCATCTTCAAAAATAACTGAATTATGAGGGTATTTATGGGTGAAATTTCAATTTCGTTCTTTCTTTTTTATAATTATTCGTTTGTTTTTTTGGCTAAAAAACAAAAATGAATTATTTCTCTATCTTCGAAAATAATACCTGTAATAAAAAGAAAATAATCTTAGTTACAAGCTTATACATAAGCGAGATTTCAATTTTTTTTTTTTTTTCATTTTTCAATGAATTTCAAAAAAATTGGTCCCGTAGTTTCGGAGAAATGCCGCGGACGGCGTACGGCTGACAAACAGATTTTTTCTATTTGTTGTTCGGATTCTACACACCTCGAAACGTAAGCTCTTACATTTTGAGCGGGAGTATTTTTTTTTATTTATTTATTTTTTTGGTCGATTACAAAAGTTGATTATTGAAAATAATAAAATAAAAGTATTGCGATCGTGAAAATGGTTTTCAAAACAAAAGTTCAAATGCTCGATTCTGGCAATATGGTCAGTATGTGTGTGGGTATGGTAAGTCTATCCGAAAAATGAAAATTCTTAAGTTACTGAAATTACATATTCAACACAGTTTTAAGCCAGCGATACTAGAAAAGAGATACGGCTTAAAATAAATACGGATGTGACGAAATAAATGTTCAGTAGTAGAAACGATGATGGTTTCGGTGATATTGATATATCAGGATATGCGTTTGAACATCATCAACAACATTGATTGATATCTTTAGGTATTAAGGATCTTTGAAAAGTAGAAAATGATAAAATTCAGAAAAAAAAATATATCGCCGTAAAAGTTAGGAAACAACTTCAATAGGGAAACTACTTAAATTTAAAGCTTAGAATTTACTAAACTATTATTCTTTAATAGTTTTATACGACAGTTCTATATTTTTTTTTTTTAAATCAAGTTTTGAGATGTTTGCAGTTGAATGAAAACCATGGATAACAGAAAAAAATCTGATTTCGATGAAAAAGTTGCTGTAACATCTCGGGCGTATAGTTGTCTTAAATATAATATTTCAGTTTCATAGGACTTTTCGTTTTTGCCCGAGAGTTTCCACACACAGACCTTTTTTAGAGACTTGGTTATTTGGACTCAGGGGACCGTAAGACGTATATTTTCGTCGAAAATTGGAATTCGAAAATTTTCACGATCGCAATACTTCCTCTTACTATATATTTTATGTATAGGTAAGCGAAACTAATAACGGATAGGTTAGCTTGTAAATAATGAATATTTAAGACAATAGTTGTCAATAAACTGAATATTGAAATCCTAAATTAAATTATATTTTTTGACCGAGTCTGGCACCCAGGACTGCTTTGGACAAACTCCGCAAATTCCTCCCTCCTACATACTACCTCATCATCCAGTCCTACCTCTCTGGAAGATCCTTCAAAATAAACCACAATAGTTCTTATTCATCCCTATTTACTCAGTCTGCTGGCGTTCCTCAAGGCAGTATCCTAGGACCCCTTCTTTACACAGTCTATACAGCTGATATCCCAACCCATCCTAACACCTTCCTTTCTACCTATGCTGATGACACTTGTGTGTTATCAGTCAATAATGATCCTACTATTGCATCTCAAACTCTTCAATCCCACATCCGAGACCTTGAAGTATGGTGTCAGAATTGGAGAATCAAAATCAATTCCAACAAATCCCACCAAATTACCTTTACCCTTTGTCGTAAACCTACGACATCCTGTCCTGCAGTGTCCTTTAATAATATTCCACTAGTCCCGGTTGAACAGATTTGCTATCTAGGACTTCTACTTGACAAACGACTAACTTGGAATCCGCACACAAGACTGAAACGACAAGAAACTGCCCAACGTTTTCGCTTACTTCAGCACTTACTGGACAGACGCTCTAACCTTCCACTTAACTACAAAAGGCTCATCTATATTACCATCATAAGGCCTATCTGGACGTCCGGAGTTGAGCTTTGGGGCTCTACTAAACCATCAAATTCTTCCCGTATTCAATCCCTACAATCCAAAATCCTTCGAAAAATCCTCAATGCTCCTTATTTTGTCACCAACAAACTCATCCATAAAGATCTTAATGTCCCATACGTTGCTGATTTGGCCCGCACGAGGTATCATTTCTTCCATGACAAACTCCACTCCCACATGAACCCACTAGTTTCAATCCTAGCTTCCTCTACCATTCCTGACAATCCTCCGAGGCGTCTGAAAAGAAGATGGCCTCGAGACCTTCTAGTGTAGATTACCTAGTGGAGTGTTGCCAATGGGCATATTCTCTTCATGTCTATTCATGTATATTATCTATATTATGAGCCAATTTACTTGATGTATTTACTAATACAGTTGTAAATTTCAATAAATTAATAAATAAAAAAAAAAATATATATATATTTACTGTCTTTCATTAGATATAAATATAAAGATAGCATTAAGAATATTTTAAGTTATTGTTGTGATGAGATTGTTATATTTAAAATTAAAATCAATATTTCTTTATTATTTATAGGTTGTTGAATATAGTAGTTAGCTGACACACTGTCAGTTCGATGTATCTAAGCATCCATTAATCACTGGCTCGTTAATTGAATATACCGGGTAATTATTTTACAAGCATGAGGGCCCTGATACAATGAAAATATTTTATTAAAGCTATAAATTATGTATCCACGCATATCTTCTGTTCGTTTTTTTCTCTAATCTGATTGATTGCAAGAAGATAAAAACACTTTTTATATTACATTCTGTGAGTATTATAATATGACAATTACTAATTTAGAGAATAATTTGAATTTGATAAACAAGGCATGCGAATAGTTAAAGTTTTAAGTAAGCTGAAAAATTCTACTGTGATTTCTCTATGTAAAAACGTTCTCATCAGCTTTATAAAATATCAGTTATAGCGAGATAACGGATGTGCAGTTTGAATGTTATTTAAATGAATTTTAATGATACAAGCCTATAAAAGATAAATATAGTCTTATCAAAATAAATTCAGCAATATTTTTCAAACCTTTTTTTTCTATTTTTAAGTTTATTGTAATATTTTTCATTTCATTCTCGATCTTCCGGGCCTGGTATAATTCCGAAATATTATATTTTGTTATAAAAATAATCTGGTGCGGGCAACACACGACTTTCACTCACCTCAACTGTTAAAAACATTTTTTTTTTTTTAAATATTTATTTATTGAAATTTACATTTACAACTGTAATTTATATTACAACAAGTAAATATTCTAAAAGAAAAATCAAATGAGACAGACTTGTAGAGGAGCAACCCAACGTTAGCACTCCAGTAACTATTTTAAACTAGAAGGTCTCGAGGCCATCTGGTTTTCAGACGCCTCGGAGGATTATCAGGAATCGAACTGGAAGCTAGGGTAGAAACTAGTTGGTTGGGGTGGGAATGGAGTTTGTCATAGAAGGATTGATATCTGGTTCGGGCCAAATCAGCAACATATGGAACATTTAGGTCTTTATGGATGATTTTATTTGTGACAAAGTAAGGAGCGTTGAGGATTTTACGAAGGATTTTGGATTGTAAAGATTGGATACGGGAAGAATTCGATGGTTTAGTAGAGCCCCAAAGCTTAACTCCGTAAGTCCATAAAGGCCTTATGATCGTCATGTAGATGAGTCTTGTGTAGTTGAGTGGAAGATTTGAGCGTTTGTCTAGTAAGTGTTGAAGTTATCGAAAGCGGCGAGCAGTTTCTTGTCGTTTCAGTCTAGTGTGCGGATTCCATGTGAGACGTTTGTCAAGTAGGAGTCCTAGGTAGCGGATCTGTTCAACAGGGACAAGTGGAATATTATAAAAGGATACTTATGGGACAGGGTGGCATTGGCTTACGACGAAAATAACAATTTAAAACTTCAATTTGAAAAATATTTTAAGTTGATTGTAATCAAAAGTGTACTCATTTTCGTTAAATTAAATAATATAACTGCATTAAGTTGTTAATCAGTAAGAAGTTTATTCTCTATTCGTCAGTTTATATTACCTTTTACAACTTTATAAATCAGATAATATTTTTCTAAAATCTTTCTCTTTCCCACGGAATAATATACGTTGTTAATATAATATAAAAATTGTTTATAAAAATAGTTTTGCTTTTTTATCCTTTAGTTGGTCATCATATTTCTCCAACATGTATTTTTAGCCATTTTTTATCAATGTTATTAAGATGATATGGTTAATATTTTGGGATGTACAAATTTAAAGGTACTTTAGAGGAAGAAAATAAAAAAATACGCCATTTAAGCCCTGTCAGACTGTTTCAATCAGAATAAAACCTACATGATGTTAATGCCCATCAAATTCTACATCGATATAGCGAGTTTAATCAAAATCGTTAGAGCCGTTTTTGAGAAATCATAAAAAGGTGCAAAATTCATGATATAAAGTGGCTCGCTCTTTAGCCGATTTTGATAAAAAAGTTGTATGTAACATCTCGGGCGTATAGTTGTCTTAAATATAAAATTTTAATTACATAGGACTTTTAGTTTTCGCCCTGGAGTTACCACACACATACACACACGGGCACACAGACCTTTTTTTCAGGACCCTAAAACGTATATTTCCGTCGAAAACTGGAATTCGAAAATTCACGATCGCATTACTTTTCCTTACTATATATTTCATATATAGGTAAGTGAAAGTAAAAAAAATTAATATTATTCTATTTATAACATACTATAATCTTCTTGAAGAAAAGAATCTGTTGCGGGCAACACACGGCTTTCACTTAGAAAGCCTCGGTTTTAAAAATCGATTAAAGAATTTTCAAATACAGTTTGAGATAAAAATTAGTGAAACTATTAAAGAATTAATTTAATTGAATTTCTATAGAAACATGTGTTTTATTAAAAATCAATTATATTATCATCTAAAATAATCAGTTAGTTTTATCGGCTTTTCATCACTCTTTATTAACTTTTACAAGCTTGTGTATTAGATAATATTTTTTTCTAAACTCTTTAGCTTTCTTACGGTGTATTACACATTTTGTTCAAAAACAAAAAATTGCATTAAAAAAATATTTTTCAGTTTTCTCCTTTTGTTGTTTTATCAAATTTGCTCAACTTGCATATTTAGCTGTTAATTACCAATACTAACAAGGTAATATAGTTATTTTATAGCATCTACAGAATTAAAGGTACTTTAGGGGAAGAAAATTTAAAATATCGGCATTTAAGCCCTGTCAGACTATTTTAATCAGATAAAAACCTACATGATATTAAAGCTCATTAAATTTTACATCGATATAGCGAGTTTAATCAAAATCGTTTCGAAAAAAATCGAAAAAAGATGGAAAATGCATGGTGTAAAGTACATCTTGCCGTCAGCTGATTTTGATGAAAAAGATTTTGTAACATCTCGGTCGTATAGTTGTCTTAAATATGAAATTTCCACACACCCACACACAGACCTTTTTGCGGGACTTGGTTATTTGGACTCAGGGGACCCTAAAGTGTGTATTTCCATTGAAAACTGGAATTCGAAATTTTTCACGATCGCAATACTTTCCCTTACTATATATAGTAAGTAAAAGTAAAAAGAGTTGTTCAGTAAAACTAGCATAATTAATTTAATTTACCTGTAATCTTACGGTCAAATAAGACTATCCATGATGAATCATTCATTTTATAACACTTCTGTCTATCACCCTTTCTAAACATATAGCAATAACAAGTGAGGGGTCTGAGTTTTTATATTTGATTTTTTTTGTTGATGTATTAATACGACAATTTTCATTTTCTAAAAAATAAAAAGCCTTATAGCTGTTATACTTATTTCCCCAGAGTATATTATATCTGAATAATTAAAAAGAAAAATGTTAATCACGACTTTGTTCAATGACCTGATTGTGAAGAGTATCATATCGAAATTTGAGTAGACGTATCTTAATATAAAACCCATGTCATTCGTCTTTTTTCTTTTCTTTTTCTTTTTTTTTTTTCCTTTCACAATCATTTTATCACTATTCTAAAAATGACTCAAGTGTTTGTCCTTCACCACGCGATAAGAATTTAATATTTAGGAAATTGATTCGGGTGCTAAGGAACGTTTTTAAAGGCTTCGTAAGTGTATTTTGGGTGTAAATGACTAGGTTTATAATAATAATGGCGGTTTTAATTATGTGCACGCTAGCACGCACACATTAAGGATCACGCAATTGTTACCATTATAAAAATAAGTTTTATTTTTTAATATCGTTCTATAAAACATATAATTAATGTGTTTTTATCGGGTTGTTTTACATGAAATGTCCGTTTTTATAGTTTCTGAAATACATAAAGGACTTTGCAGATCTCTGTTTTTTTCTTTCGAATATTTACATATTTAAAGTAAAAAGTTACTAATCCTCTACCTTTGTATTATAAACATTAGCTACCCAATCAATTACCCACTTTTTAGTATACCTCCAAATATTTTTTTTTTTTTTTTAAACATATTTATTGATATTTACAACTGTATTAAATAAAAATACATCTAGTAAATGTGATAGTAATATACAAAACTGTCATGAAAAACATGTAGAGACACTACCCAGTGGCAGCACTCTAAAAATATTTTAAACTAGAAGGTCCCGGGGCCATTTCCTTTTCAGGCGCCTCGGAGGATTATCCGGAATTGAAGAGGAAGACAGGATTGAAACTAGTGGGTTAGAGTGAGAATGGAGTTTGTCATGAAAGGATTGATACCTGGTCTGGGCCAAATCAGTAACATAGGGAACATTAAGGTCTTTATGGATAAGTTTATTCGTGACAAAGTAAGGAGCGTTGAGGATTTTACGAAGGATTTTGGATTGTAAGGATTGGATGCGGGAAGAATTTGATGGTTTAGTAGAGCCCCAAAGCTCTACTCCGTAAGTCCAGATTGGTCTTATAATAGTCATGTAGATGAGCCTTTTGTAGTTAAGAGGAAGGTACCTCCAAATATGAACATGGAAACACGCGATTTTCGAATAATATTTTTGTACGAGTTTAAACTAGGCCATTCAGCAGCTGAGGACGCTAGAAATATTTGCAAGGCGTTTGGGGAAGGGAGTGTTAATGAACGGACCATTCGCTGTTGGTTTGCTAAGTTTTCAGCTGTGGATACCGACTTGGAAAACATGCCCCGAGGAAGACCTCCGTCCGTAATAGACAACGATGTCCTCAAACATACAGTAGAAGTAAACCCCTACCAAACAGTTAAAGGACTCTCAGCACAACTAAATGCAAGTGCATCTACCGTTTCCAGACATTTAAAGTGTATTGGGAAAATAAAAAAGCTCGATACATGGGTACCTCATGATCTCACTGAGCGGCAGCTATTTTTTTCCACTTGTGAAAAACAGATAAATATGTAAGTTGTGCAAATTTAAAAAACAACTAAAGGAGAAAATTGAAAAAAAAAATGTAGTGCAATTTTTTGTTTTTGATCATAAGAGCAGTAATGAGATATACCGTTGGAAAGCCAAAAATTTTAAAAAAAAATATTATCTCATACACCAGATTTTAAAAGTTAATAGATGGTGATGAAAACAAGATAAAACTAACTGATTATTTTAGATAATAATATAATTGATTTTTTAATAAAACATATGTTTTCATAGAAATTCCATTTAACTAATTATTTAGTAGTTTTACGTATTTTTATCTTAACTGTATTTGAAAATTCTTACATTGATTTTAAAAATGGAGGTAAGTGAAAGTGGTGTGTTGCCCGCACCAGATGTTTTATGCTAATTGGATATTTGACGATTTTTTTCTTCAGTGCCTACTATATTGTCTAGTCTATTTCTGATTTGCACTGTTGTCTATCATGTGTTATGTAAGTTTAATACTGTCTGCTCTGTTGACTAGATATCGTTAGTATTGCATCATCGAAAATATCAATGCTGTCATTGTTACATTAATTTTGTTTTGTAATTTTATTAATACATTGTGCATTGGTTCATTTTAGTTTAATTATTTCTACCTTAAGATAAGGAAATGTGTAATTTTATAATTATCGATTATTTATTGACATTTTCTTCGATATGCATTATATAGTGAACTGAAATTATTGCTATCACGAAAAATTTCGAATCCTAGTTTATTTCGTGCTTCCAAATGCCAACTCAAATTTAAGGTTGTTCGGTTATAGAAAATTAGTGAACTGTATAGATTAAAACGACGAATTGCAATACATTTATTAAAATAACTAAATACATAATGAAAACATAAGAAACAAAATTAATGTGATGAAACATAAAAACAGATTTAAAAGAGAGACAAAATTAACCAAATGAAATACCTAACCAGACTGGGATCACTTGTAGCTGGGTGGCTAGCGTAACAGCCTCCCATGCTAAAGGTCACGGGTTCAAACCCGCAGGTGGTCCTAGGATTTTTTAATGGGAGTAAAAAATCCTTAGTTACGCCGTCCTTCGGAGGGGACGTTAAAAGGTGGTCCCGAGCCTGTGCGATGTCAGGTACTCGTTAAAGATCCCTATCCTAATAAAACCAGGATAGGCAAAATTTAGGACTCCCACTGTAGCATCTTCCGATTAGCCATAGCAGCATAAAGTGACGTTAAATAAATAAACAAACCTAACCAGACTAATTAAAAATAAGAAACAAAATTAATATATTCCATATTGCATTAGAAAAAAAAATAATTAAAAAAATTTATTAAAATTACCGCGGGATGGCGCTTCCAAGTTCCAAGGGGATAGTTCGGAAAATTCCGAGAATATAGTTCAGTAAAATATATGTATTATAAACATGTAATAGATAAAAATGGGTAATACATAATAGATTAAAAATATTTACAAGAATCGTAAGTTTTTATTGAAATCACCAGTAAAAACTACATAAAACATCGCGTGTCCTAAGGCTAACGCGGCCTGTTACACCAAGCAATAGTTATTACGTATTATAAAAATAAAATCACCGTTAATTCAACTACTAGACTGAAATTATCAAGAATTTCTCAGAGATATTTAATACTGAGAGGTGCTCAAAACAGTATTAATGATTATGCAATAAATTCGTTTAATTGATTAACGAAATGGATTTTATTTTTAGAATAAGATTCTTCAGAAATGGCTTTACTTTTATATGAACAAATAGAACGATAAAAGTAAAATTAAATAAAGATACTGAAATATTATTGGATTGTGACACATGAAATGTCCGTTTTCAAGGTAATGGATTTTTATTAAAAATGCGATATGAAAACAAGATAATTTTATTCGAAGTATTTACCTTTTTTTTCTACAAATTTTCCCCAACGTGACATCTACTTTTTCTTGCTTGGGTCTTGCTGCCGCTTAGTGAGATCATGAGGTACCCATGTATCGAGCTTTTTTACTTTTCCAATACACTTTAAATGTCTGGAAACGGTAGATGCACTTGCATTTAGTTGTGCTTAGAGTCCTTTAACTGTTTGGTAGGGGTTTCCTTCTACTGTATGTTTGAGGAGATCATTGTCTATTACGGACGGAGGTCTTCCTCGGGGCAAGTTTTCCAAGTCGGTATCTCCAGCTGAAAACTTAGCAAACCGACGGCGAATGGTCCGTTCTTTAACACTCCCTTCCCCAAACGCCTCGCAAATATTTCTTAGTTTAAACTCGTACAAAAATATTACTCGAAAATCGCGTGTTCCCATGTTCATATTTGGAGGTATACTAAAAAGTGGGTAATTGATTGGGAAGCCAATGTTTATAATACAAAGGTAGATGATTTGTAACTGTTTACTTTAAATATGTAAACATTCGGAAGAAAAACACAGAGACCTGCTAAATCCTTTATGTATTTCAGAAACTATAAAAACGGACATTTCATGTGAAACGACCCAATACTTCGCTTTACTATATATGTCACATATAGCTGAGTCAAAGTAAGAAGTTTGATCTAATATTTCCGAAACGAGTGACCTCCAAAACACAATATCACCCAAGAAGGTAATTTGCTTATTCTATAAACGAATTTTTTATCATTTCGTTCATCTCAAGGCTGATTGTTTTAATCTTTAGGAATAAACTCTTACAAATAACGACACAATGTAACAAACAAAAGGAAAAAACTCTCCTTAATTCTGTTTACATTCCAGGATTGTCGTGTTGCAGGTCACACGCAAACTCGCATGCTACGTACTCCAACCTTACGTCAGGAGTTTCCTTGCTCCGTCCTTAGGGCTATATGTCAAGGACGGTTTAGCGGTTTACGACAATTATAGAATTTGCGACGTTTTCTATCTGGAATTTACCGGAATGTAAAACGCACAAACTTAAAAATAACGTCATTAAGATCAATTCAAAAGATTGAAGAAACTGAACCAAAGCATAACCGCATGTTTATCACACAAGTATTCGTTGTTGTTTTAATTTTAAGGGCAAAAAACTGCTGATGGTTATCGCCCTCACATCTTTACAAAAAACAAAATAAAAATAATAACAATTTACCAAAATGATGATATGAGGGAAAAAAAAAATTAAGAAAAAACATTCACAAATAATAAAAATAAAGGTAACTAAAAATAAAATAAATGAAATTAACAATAATGATAAGAAACAAACAAATAACTAATGATAACAAATAAAATACGAATATAATAGAAATAATCAATAATACAAATTTTATATATATATATATATTATATATATATATATATATATATATATATATAAAGTAAAATAAAATAAAGAATAATAATAATTTAAGTATAAAGAAATAAAATAAAATTTTAGTTTAAACTGTACTATGAAGAAGAAGAAAAAATAAAGAAAAAAAATTATATATGTATATATGGGGTCACCCTTAGCGTAGTTGCTAGCATAACAGCTTTCTATGCGAAAGGTCGCGGGTTTAAACCTGCGTGTGGCCCTAGGATTTTATAATGGGAGCAAAAAATCCTTAGTTATGCCGTCCTTCGGAGGGAACGTTAAAAGGTGGTCCCGAGCCTTTACGTTGTCAGGTACTCGTTAAAGATCCCTATCCTAATAAAACCTGGATAGGCAAAATTTAGGACTCCCACTGTAGCATCGTCCGATTAGCCACAGTAGCAGAAAGTGACGTTAAACGAATAAATAAACAATTAGCATTATATATATATATATATATATATATATATATATATATATATATAATATAAAAAGAATAAAAAAAATTATGTGGTAT